>NEEC01000383.1:0-25000 GCA_002189035.1 Utricularia gibba | reverse complement strand
TGGCTCGGATCGCGCACGGGATCGGGGAGTAACCCCGTGCGCGATAGGATACGCGTCTCGCCAGCTTGCGGGTGTGGCGGGCGGGCGACCCGACCAGACCCGTCCGTACACCCCTCGGAACACCTCCCCCTCAAGAAGGGAGAACATGCCAAAACCCAGGTGGCGGCACCGGACATCAAAATGTCGAAAAAAGCGTGACTTTTTTCGGTGGGCCACATGGCGACCCGAGGGGGGGCCGGGCCTCCAGAGACACCTCCCCCTCAAGAAGGGAGAACATGCCAAAACTTGGGTGACGGCAGTGGACATCGAAATGTCGAAAAAAGCGTGACTTTTGTCGCGGGCGCGCCGAGCGTCCCGTGCGCTCGGCACCGCTACGCCGTCCCGCGCGCCATGCCCGCGCGGTCCTCAGCATGCTATAATCGATTCCGCGAGCACGGGCGATGAGCGTCGTGCGCACGCAGCATCGCCATCTCGTTCGTTGGCCCGCTCCGCCCGGGCATTGGTGGGAGGGGGAACCCGCCCCTCCCGGACGCCATACCGCGCGCGCGCGTCGTCCGTCGGCCGTCGGCAAAGGCTAAGGCTAAGGCGCGCGCGCGCGCGTGGGGGTGCTTCCGCACCCCCTCGCTCTTGCGCATCACCCGCTCCACCATGCCGCGGCGTGCCTGATTCCCACGGTTTCTCGATGCGCCACCCCCGATCACCGTATCGCCGCGCCCCGCGCATGGCGAGCATGGCGCGTCGCGGACACTCCCGCGCGAGTCACCGCCCCGCGCATGCTCGAGCGAGCCGTTACTAGGGCGAGCGTCCCGATCGAGTGACCGTTCCGCGCATGCTCGAGCGGGGCGTGCGTGCGGGCGTCCTGCGCGAGTCATTCCCCGCGCATGCTCGACCAACTTGAGGGGGAACCCACCCCTCCACGTCCGCACGCCGGGGCCACAAGGGCCCCAGAGGGTGGGCCCGGTGCCTCCAGGACACCTCCCCCTCAAGAAGGGAGAACATGCCAAAACCTAGGTGACGGCACTGGACATCCAAATGTCGAAAAAAGCGTGACTTTTTTCGGTGGGCCACATGGCGACCCGAGGGTGGCCCAGTGCCTCCAGAGACACCTCCCCCTCAAGAAGGGAGAACATGCCAAAACTTGGGTGACGGCAGTGGACATCGAAATGTCGAAAAAAGCGTGACTTTTGTCGCGGGCGCGCCGAGCGTCCCGTGCGCTCGGCACCGCTACGCCGTCCCGCGCGCCATGCCCGCGCGGTCCTCAGCATGCTATAATCGATTCCGCGAGCACGGGCGATGAGCGTCGTGCGCACGCAGCATCGCCATCTCGTTCGTTGGCCCGCTCCGCCCGGGCATTGGTGGGGGGGGAACCCGCCCTCCCCGGACGCCATACCGCGCGCGCGCGTCGTCCGTCGGCCGTCGGCAAAGGCTAAGGCTAAGGCGCGCGCGCGCGCGTGGGGGTGCTTCCGCACCCCCTCGCTCTTGCGCATCACCCGCTCCACCATGCCGCGGCGTGCCTGATTCCCACGGTTTCTCGATGCGCCACCCCCGATCACCGTATCGCCGCGCCCCGCGCATGGCGAGCATGGCGCGTCGCGGACACTCCCGCGCGAGTCACCGCCCCGCGCATGCTCGAGCGAGCCGTTACTAGGGCGAGCGTCCCGATCGAGTGACCGTTCCGCGCATGCTCGAGCGGGGCGTGCGTGCGGGCGTCCTGCGCGAGTCATTCCCCGCGCATGCTCGACCAACTTGAGGGGAACCCACCCCTCCACGTCCGCACGCCGGGGCCACAAGGGCCCCAGAGGGTGGGCCCGGTGCCTCCAGGACACCTCCCCCCTCAAGAAGGGAGAACATGCCAAAACCTAGGTGACGGCACTGGACATCCAAATGTCGAAAAAAGCGTGACTTTTTTCGGTGGGCCACATGGCGACCGAGGGTGGGCCCGGTGCCTCCAGAGACACCTCCCCCTCAAGAAGGGAGAACATGCCAAAACTTGGGTGACGGCAGTGGACATCGAAATGTCGAAAAAAGCGTGACTTTTGTCGCGGGCGCGCCGAGCGTCCCGTGCGCTCGGCACCGCTACGCCGTCCCGCGCGCCATGCCCGCGCGGTCCTCAGCATGCTATAATCGATTCCGCGAGCACGGGCGATGAGCGTCGTGCGCACGCAGCATCGCCATCTCGTTCGTTGGCCCGCTCCGCCCGGGCATTGGTGGGAGGGGGAACCCGCCCCTCCCCGGACGCCATACCGCGCGCGCGCGTCGTCCGTCGGCCGTCGGCAAAGGCTAAGGCTAAGGCGCGCGCGCGCGCGTGGGGGTGCTTCCGCACCCCCTCGCTCTTGCGCATCACCCGCTCCACCATGCCGCGGCGTGCCTGATTCCCACGGTTTCTCGATGCGCCACCCCGATCACCGTATCGCCGCGCCCCGCGCATGGCGAGCATGGCGCGTCGCGGACACTCCCGCGCGAGTCACCGCCCGCGCATGCTCGAGCGAGCCGTTACTAGGGCGAGCGTCCCGATCGAGTGACCGTTCCGCGCATGCTCGAGCGGGGCGTGCGTGCGGGCGTCCTGCGCGAGTCATTCCCCGCGCATGCTCGACCAACTTGAGGGGAACCCACCCCTCCACGTCCGCACGCCGGGGCCACAAGGGCCCCAGAGGGTGGGCCCGGTGCCTCCAGGACACCTCCCCCTCAAGAAGGGAGAACATGCCAAAACCTAGGTGACGGCACTGGACATCCAAATGTCGAAAAAAGCGTGACTTTTTTCGGTGGGCCACATGGCACCCTGAGGGTGGGCCCAGTGCCTCCAGAGACACCTCCCCCTCAAGAAGGGAGAACATGCCAAAACTTGGGTGACGGCAGTGGACATCGAAATGTCGAAAAAAGCGTGACTTTTGTCGCGGGCGCGCCGAGCGTCCCGTGCGCTCGGCACCGCTACGCCGTCCCGCGCGCCATGCCCGCGCGGTCCTCAGCATGCTATAATCGATTCCGCGAGCACGGGCGATGAGCGTCGTGCGCACGCAGCATCGCCATCTCGTTCGTTGGCCCGCTCCGCCCGGGCATTGGTGGGAGGGGAACCCGCCCCTCCCCGGACGCCATACCGCGCGCGCGCGTCGTCCGTCGGCCGTCGGCAAAGGCTAAGGCTAAGGCGCGCGCGCGCGCGTGGGGGTGCTTCCGCACCCCTCGCTCTTGCGCATCACCCGCTCCACCATGCCGCGGCGTGCCTGATTCCCACGGTTTCTCGATGCGCCACCCCGATCACCGTATCGCCGCGCCCCGCGCATGGCGAGCATGGCGCGTCGCGGACACTCCCGCGCGAGTCACCGCCCCGCGCATGCTCGAGCGAGCCGTTACTAGGGCGAGCGTCCCGATCGAGTGACCGTTCCGCGCATGCTCGAGCGGGGCGTGCGTGCGGGCGTCCTGCGCGAGTCATTCCCCGCGCATGCTCGACCAACTTGAGGGGGAACCCACCCCTCCACGTCCGCACGCCGGGGCCACAAGGGCCCCAGAGGGTGGGCCCGGTGCCTCCAGGACACCTCCCCCCTCAAGAAGGGAGAACATGCCAAAACCTAGGTGACGGCACTGGACATCCAAATGTCGAAAAAAGCGTGACTTTTTTCGGTGGGCCACATGGCACCCGAGGGTGGGCCCAGTGCCTCCAGAGACACCTCCCCCCTCAAGAAGGGAGAACATGCCAAAACTTGGGTGACGGCAGTGGACATCGAAATGTCGAAAAAAGCGTGACTTTTGTCGCGGGCGCGCCGAGCGTCCCGTGCGCTCGGCACCGCTACGCCGTCCCGCGCGCCATGCCCGCGCGGTCCTCAGCATGCTATAATCGATTCCGCGAGCACGGGCGATGAGCGTCGTGCGCACGCAGCATCGCCATCTCGTTCGTTGGCCCGCTCCGCCCGGGCATTGGTGGGAGGGGGAACCCGCCCTCCCCGGACGCCATACCGCGCGCGCGCGTCGTCCGTCGGCCGTCGGCAAAGGCTAAGGCTAAGGCGCGCGCGCGCGCGTGGGGGTGCTTCCGCACCCCTCGCTCTTGCGCATCACCCGCTCCACCATGCCGCGGCGTGCCTGATTCCCACGGTTTCTCGATGCGCCACCCCGATCACCGTATCGCCGCGCCCCGCGCATGGCGAGCATGGCGCGTCGCGGACACTCCCGCGCGAGTCACCGCCCCGCGCATGCTCGAGCGAGCCGTTACTAGGGCGAGCGTCCGATCGAGTGACCGTTCCGCGCATGCTCGAGCGGGGCGTGCGTGCGGGCGTCCTGCGCGAGTCATTCCCCGCGCATGCTCGACCAACTTGAGGGGGAACCCACCCCTCCACGTCCGCACGCCGGGGCCACAAGGGCCCCAGAGGGTGGGCCCGGTGCCTCCAGGACACCTCCCCCTCAAGAAGGGAGAACATGCCAAAACCTAGGTGACGGCACTGGACATCCAAATGTCGAAAAAAGCGTGACTTTTTTCGGTGGGCCACATGGCACCCTGAGGGTGGGCCCAGTGCCTCCAGAGACACCTCCCCCCTCAAGAAGGGAGAACATGCCAAAACTTGGGTGACGGCAGTGGACATCGAAATGTCGAAAAAAGCGTGACTTTTGTCGCGGGCGCGCCGAGCGTCCCGTGCGCTCGGCACCGCTACGCCGTCCCGCGCGCCATGCCCGCGCGGTCCTCAGCATGCTATAATCGATTCCGCGAGCACGGGCGATGAGCGTCGTGCGCACGCAGCATCGCCATCTCGTTCGTTGGCCCGCTCCGCCGGGCATTGGTGGGAGGGGGAACCCGCCCCTCCCGGACGCCATACCGCGCGCGCGTCGTCCGTCGGCCGTCGGCAAAGGCTAAGGCTAAGGCGCGCGCGCGCGCGTGGGGGTGCTTCCGCACCCCCTCGCTCTTGCGCATCACCCGCTCCACCATGCCGCGGCGTGCCTGATTCCCACGGTTTCTCGATGCGCCACCCCCGATCACCGTATCGCCGCGCCCGCGCATGGCGAGCATGGCGCGTCGCGGACACTCCGCGCGAGTCACCGCCCGCGCATGCTCGAGCGAGCCGTTACTAGGGCGAGCGTCCCGATCGAGTGACCGTTCCGCGCATGCTCGAGCGGGGCGTGCGTGCGGGCGTCCTGCGCGAGTCATTCCCGCGCATGCTCGACCAACTTGAGGGGGAACCCACCCCTCCACGTCCGCACGCCGGGGCCACAAGGGCCCCAGAGGGTGGGCCCGGTGCCTCCAGGACACCTCCCCCCTCAAGAAGGGAGAACATGCCAAAACCTAGGTGACGGCACTGGACATCCAAATGTCGAAAAAAGCGTGACTTTTTTCGGTGGGCCACATGGCACCCTGAGGGTGGGCCCAGTGCCTCCAGAGACACCTCCCCCCTCAAGAAGGGAGAACATGCCAAAACTTGGGTGACGGCAGTGGACATCGAAATGTCGAAAAAAGCGTGACTTTTGTCGCGGGCGCGCCGAGCGTCCCGTGCGCTCGGCACCGCTACGCCGTCCCGCGCGCCATGCCCGCGCGGTCCTCAGCATGCTATAATCGATTCCGCGAGCACGGGCGATGAGCGTCGTGCGCACGCAGCATCGCCATCTCGTTCGTTGGCCCGCTCCGCCCGGGCATTGGTGGGAGGGGGAACCCGCCCCTCCCCGGACGCCATACCGCGCGCGCGCGTCGTCCGTCGGCCGTCGGCAAAGGCTAAGGCTAAGGCGCGCGCGCGCGCGTGGGGGTGCTTCCGCACCCCCTCGCTCTTGCGCATCACCCGCTCCACCATGCCGCGGCGTGCCTGATTCCCACGGTTTCTCGATGCGCCACCCCCGATCACCGTATCGCCGCGCCCCGCGCATGGCGAGCATGGCGCGTCGCGGACACTCCCGCGCGAGTCACCGCCCCGCGCATGCTCGAGCGAGCCGTTACTAGGGCGAGCGTCCCGATCGAGTGACCGTTCCGCGCATGCTCGAGCGGGCGTGCGTGCGGGCGTCCTGCGCGAGTCATTCCCCGCGCATGCTCGACCAACTTGAGGGGGAACCCACCCCTCCACGTCCGCACGCCGGGGCCACAAGGGCCCCAGAGGGTGGGCCCGGTGCCTCCAGGACACCTCCCCCTCAAGAAGGGAGAACATGCCAAAACCTAGGTGACGGCACTGGACATCCAAATGTCGAAAAAAGCGTGACTTTTTTCGGTGGGCCACATGGCACCCTGAGGGTGGGCCCAGTGCCTCCAGAGACACCTCCCCCCTCAAGAAGGGAGAACATGCCAAAACTTGGGTGACGGCAGTGGACATCGAAATGTCGAAAAAAGCGTGACTTTTGTCGCGGGCGCGCCGAGCGTCCCGTGCGCTCGGCACCGCTACGCCGTCCCGCGCGCCATGCCCGCGCGGTCCTCAGCATGCTATAATCGATTCCGCGAGCACGGGCGATGAGCGTCGTGCGCACGCAGCATCGCCATCTCGTTCGTTGGCCCGCTCCGCCCGGGCATTGGTGGGAGGGGAACCCGCCCCTCCCCGGACGCCATACCGCGCGCGCGCGTCGTCCGTCGGCCGTCGGCAAAGGCTAAGGCTAAGGCGCGCGCGCGCGCGTGGGGGTGCTTCCGCACCCCCTCGCTCTTGCGCATCACCCGCTCCACCATGCCGCGGCGTGCCTGATTCCCACGGTTTCTCGATGCGCCACCCCCGATCACCGTATCGCCGCGCGCCCGCGCATGGCGAGCATGGCGCGTCGCGGACACTCCGCGCGAGTCACCGCCCGCGCATGCTCGAGCGAGCCGTTACTAGGGCGAGCGTCCCGATCGAGTGACCGTTCCGCGCATGCTCGAGCGGGGCGTGCGTGCGGGCGTCCTGCGCGAGTCATTCCCCGCGCATGCTCGACCAACTTGAGGGGGAACCCACCCCTCCACGTCCGCACGCCGGGGCCACAAGGGCCCAGAGGGTGGGCCCGGTGCCTCCAGGACACCTCCCCCCCTCAAGAAGGGAGAACATGCCAAAACCTAGGTGACGGCACTGGACATCCAAATGTCGAAAAAAGCGTGACTTTTTTCGGTGGCCACATGGCACCCTGAGGGTGGGCCCAGTGCCTCCAGAGACACCTCCCCCCTCAAGAAGGGAGAACATGCCAAAACTTGGGTGACGGCAGTGGACATCGAAATGTCGAAAAAAGCGTGACTTTTGTCGCGGGCGCGCCGAGCGTCCCGTGCGCTCGGCACCGCTACGCCGTCCGCGCGCCATGCCCGCGCGTCCTCAGCATGCTATAATCGATTCCGCGAGCACGGGCGATGAGCGTCGTGCGCACGCAGCATCGCCATCTCGTTCGTTGGCCCGCTCCGCCCGGGCATTGGTGGGAGGGGGAACCCGCCCCTCCCCGGACGCCATACGCGGCGCGCGCGTCGTCCGTCGGCCGTCGGCAAAGGCTAAGGCTAAGGCGCGCGCGCGCGCGTGGGGGTGCTTCCGCACCCCCTCGCTCTTGCGCATCACCCGCTCCACCATGCCGCGGCGTGCCTGATTCCCACGGTTTCTCGATGCGCCACCCCCGATCACCGTATCGCCGCGCCCCGCGCATGGCGAGCATGGCGCGTCGCGGACACTCCCGCGCGAGTCACCGCCCCGCGCATGCTCGAGCGAGCCGTTACTAGGGCGAGCGTCCCGATCGAGTGACCGTTCCGCGCATGCTCGAGCGGGCGTGCGTGCGGGCGTCCTGCGCGAGTCATTCCCCGCGCATGCTCGACCAACTTGAGGGGGAACCCACCCCTCCACGTCCGCACGCCGGGCCACAAGGGCCCCAGAGGGTGGGCCCGGTGCCTCCAGGACACCTCCCCCCTCAAGAAGGGAGAACATGCCAAAACCTAGGTGACGGCACTGGACATCCAAATGTCGAAAAAAGCGTGACTTTTTTCGGTGGGCCACATGGCACCCTGAGGGTGGGCCCAGTGCCTCCAGAGACACCTCCCCCTCAAGAAGGGAGAACATGCCAAAACTTGGGTGACGGCAGTGGACATCGAAATGTCGAAAAAAGCGTGACTTTTGTCGCGGGCGCGCCGAGCGTCCCGTGCGCTCGGCACCGCTACGCCGTCCCGCGCGCCATGCCCGCGCGGTCCTCAGCATGCTATAATCGATTCCGCGAGCACGGGCGATGAGCGTCGTGCGCACGCAGCATCGCCATCTCGTTCGTTGGCCCGCTCCGCCCGGGCATTGGTGGGAGGGGAACCCGCCCTCCCCGGACGCCATACCGCGCGCGCGCGTCGTCCGTCGGCCGTCGGCAAAGGCTAAGGCTAAGGCGCGCGCGCGCGCGTGGGGGTGCTTCCGCACCCCCTCGCTCTTGCGCATCACCCGCTCCACCATGCGCGGCGTGCCTGATTCCCACGGTTTCTCGATGCGCCACCCCCGATCACCGTATCGCCGCGCCCCGCGCATGGCGAGCATGGCGCGTCGCGGACACTCCCGCGCGAGTCACCGCCCCGCGCATGCTCGAGCGAGCCGTTACTAGGGCGAGCGTCCCGATCGAGTGACCGTTCCGCGCATGCTCGAGCGGGGCGTGCGTGCGGGCGTCCTGCGCGAGTCATTCCCCGCGCATGCTCGACCAACTTGAGGGGGAACCCACCCCTCCACGTCCGCACGCCGGGGCCACAAGGGCCCCAGAGGGTGGGCCCGGTGCCTCCAGGACACCTCCCCCCTCAAGAAGGGAGAACATGCCAAAACCTAGGTGACGGCACTGGACATCCAAATGTCGAAAAAAGCGTGACTTTTTTCGGTGGGCCACATGGCACCCTGAGGGTGGGCCCAGTGCCTCCAGAGACACCTCCCCCCTCAAGAAGGGAGAACATGCCAAAACTTGGGTGACGGCAGTGGACATCGAAATGTCGAAAAAAGCGTGACTTTTGTCGCGGGCGCGCCGAGCGTCCCGTGCGCTCGGCACCGCTACGCCGTCCCGCGCGCCATGCCCGCGCGGTCCTCAGCATGCTATAATCGATTCCGCGAGCACGGGCGATGAGCGTCGTGCGCACGCAGCATCGCCATCTCGTTCGTTGGCCCGCTCCGCCCGGGCATTGGTGGGAGGGGGAACCCGCCCCTCCCCGGACGCCATACCGCGCGCGCGCGTCGTCCGTCGGCCGTCGGCAAAGGCTAAGGCTAAGGCGCGCGCGCGCGCGTGGGGGTGCTTCCGCACCCCTCGCTCTTGCGCATCACCCGCTCCACCATGCCGCGGCGTGCCTGATTCCCACGGTTTCTCGATGCGCCACCCCCGATCACCGTATCGCCGCGCCCCGCGCATGGCGAGCATGGCGCGTCGCGGACACTCCCGCGCGAGTCACCGCCCCGCGCATGCTCGAGCGAGCCGTTACTAGGGCGAGCGTCCCGATCGAGTGACCGTTCCGCGCATGCTCGAGCGGGGCGTGCGTGCGGGCGTCCTGCGCGAGTCATTCCCCGCGCATGCTCGACCAACTTGAGGGGAACCCACCCCTCCACGTCCGCACGCCGGGCCACAAGGGCCCCAGAGGGTGGGCCCGGTGCCTCCAGGACACCTCCCCCCTCAAGAAGGGAGAACATGCCAAAACCTAGGTGACGGCACTGGACATCCAAATGTCGAAAAAAGCGTGACTTTTTTCGGTGGGCCACATGGCACCCTGAGGGTGGGCCCAGTGCCTCCAGAGACACCTCCCCCCTCAAGAAGGGAGAACATGCCAAAACTTGGGTGACGGCAGTGGACATCGAAATGTCGAAAAAAGCGTGACTTTTGTCGCGGGCGCGCCGAGCGTCCCGTGCGCTCGGCACCGCTACGCCGTCCGCGCGCCATGCCCGCGCGGTCCTCAGCATGCTATAATCGATTCCGCGAGCACGGGCGATGAGCGTCGTGCGCACGCAGCATCGCCATCTCGTTCGTTGGCCCGCTCCGCCCGGGCATTGGTGGGAGGGGGAACCCGCCCCTCCCCGGACGCCATACCGCGCGCGCGCGTCGTCCGTCGGCCGTCGGCAAAGGCTAAGGCTAAGGCGCGCGCGCGCGCGTGGGGGTGCTTCCGCACCCCCTCGCTCTTGCGCATCACCCGCTCCACCATGCCGCGGCGTGCCTGATTCCCACGGTTTCTCGATGCGCCACCCCGATCACCGTATCGCCGCGCCCCGCGCATGGCGAGCATGGCGCGTCGCGGACACTCCCGCGCGAGTCACCGCCCCGCGCATGCTCGAGCGAGCCGTTACTAGGGCGAGCGTCCCGATCGAGTGACCGTTCCGCGCATGCTCGAGCGGGGCGTGCGTGCGGGCGTCCTGCGCGAGTCATTCCCCGCGCATGCTCGACCAACTTGAGGGGAACCCACCCCTCCACGTCCGCACGCCGGGGCCACAAGGGCCCCAGAGGGTGGGCCCGGTGCCTCCAGGACACCTCCCCCCTCAAGAAGGGAGAACATGCCAAAACCTAGGTGACGGCACTGGACATCCAAATGTCGAAAAAAGCGTGACTTTTTTCGGTGGGCCACATGGCACCCTGAGGGTGGGCCCAGTGCCTCCAGAGACACTCCCCCCTCAAGAAGGAGAACATGCCAAAACTTGGGTGACGGCAGTGGACATCGAAATGTCGAAAAAAGCGTGACTTTTGTCGCGGGCGCGCCGAGCGTCCCGTGCGCTCGGCACCGCTACGCCGTCCCGCGCGCCATGCCCGCGCGGTCCTCAGCATGCTATAATCGATTCCGCGAGCACGGGCGATGAGCGTCGTGCGCACGCAGCATCGCCATCTCGTTCGTTGGCCCGCTCCGCCCGGGCATTGGTGGGAGGGGGAACCCGCCCCTCCCCGGACGCCATACCCGCGCGCGCGCGTCGTCCGTCGGCCGTCGGCAAAGGCTAAGGCTAAGGCGCGCGCGCGCGCGTGGGGGTGCTTCCGCACCCCCTCGCTCTTGCGCATCACCCGCTCCACCATGCGCGGCGGTGCCTGATTCCCACGGTTTCTCGATGCGCCACCCCCGATCACCGTATCGCCGCGCCCCGCGCATGGCGAGCATGGCGCGTCGCGGACACTCCCGCGCGAGTCACCGCCCCGCGCATGCTCGAGCGAGCCGTTACTAGGGCGAGCGTCCCGATCGAGTGACCGTTCCGCGCATGCTCGAGCGGGGCGTGCGTGCGGGCGTCCTGCGCGAGTCATTCCCCGCGCATGCTCGACCAACTTGAGGGGAACCCACCCCTCCACGTCCGCACGCCGGGGCCACAAGGGCCCCAGAGGGTGGGCCCGGTGCCTCCAGGACACCTCCCCCTCAAGAAGGAGAACATGCCAAAACCTAGGTGACGGCACTGGACATCCAAATGTCGAAAAAAGCGTGACTTTTTTCGGTGGGCCACATGGCACCCTGAGGGTGGGCCCAGTGCCTCCAGAGACACCTCCCCCCTCAAGAAGGGAGAACATGCCAAAACTTGGGTGACGGCAGTGACATCGAAATGTCGAAAAAAGCGTGACTTTTGTCGCGGGCGCCGAGCGTCCCGTGCGCTCGGCACCGCTACGCCGTCCCGCGCGCCATGCCCGCGCGGTCCTCAGCATGCTATAATCGATTCCGCGAGCACGGGCGATGAGCGTCGTGCGCACGCAGCATCGCCATCTCGTTCGTTGGCCCGCTCCGCCCGGGCATTGGTGGGGGGGGAACCCGCCCCTCCCCGGACGCCATACCGCGCGCGCGCGTCGTCCGTCGGCCGTCGGCAAAGGCTAAGGCTAAGGCGCGCGCGCGCGCGTGGGGGTGCTTCCGCACCCCCTCGCTCTTGCGCATCACCCGCTCCACCATGCCGCGCGTGCCTGATTCCCACGGTTTCTCGATGCGCCACCCCCGATCACCGTATCGCCGCGCCCCGCGCATGGCGAGCATGGCGCGTCGCGGACACTCCCGCGCGAGTCACCGCCCCGCGCATGCTCGAGCGAGCCGTTACTAGGGCGAGCGTCCCGATCGAGTGACCGTTCCGCGCATGCTCGAGCGGGGCGTGCGTGCGGGCGTCCTGCGCGAGTCATTCCCCGCGCATGCTCGACCAACTTGAGGGGAACCCACCCCTCCACGTCCGCACGCCGGGGCCACAAGGGCCCCAGAGGGTGGGCCCGGTGCCTCCAGGACACCTCCCCCTCAAGAAGGGAGAACATGCCAAAACCTAGGTGACGGCACTGGACATCCAAATGTCGAAAAAAAGCGTGACTTTTTTCGGTGGGCCACATGGCACCCTGAGGGTGGGCCCAGTGCCTCCAGAGACACCTCCCCCTCAAGAAGGGAGAACATGCCAAAACTTGGGTGACGGCAGTGGACATCGAAATGTCGAAAAAAGCGTGACTTTTGTCGCGGCGCGCCGAGCGTCCCGTGCGCTCGGCACCGCTACGCCGTCCCGCGCGCCATGCCCGCGCGGTCCTCAGCATGCTATAATCGATTCCGCGAGCACGGGCGATGAGCGTCGTGCGCACGCAGCATCGCCATCTCGTTCGTTGGCCCGCTCCGCCCGGGCATTGGTGGGAGGGGGAACCCGCCCCTCCCGGACGCCATACCGCGCGCGCGCGTCGTCCGTCGGCCGTCGGCAAAGGCTAAGGCTAAGGCGCGCGCGCGCGCGTGGGGGTGCTTCCGCACCCCTCGCTCTTGCGCATCACCCGCTCCACCATGCCGCGGCGTGCCTGATTCCCACGGTTTCTCGATGCGCCACCCCCGATCACCGTATCGCCGCGCCCCGCGCATGGCGAGCATGGCGCGTCGCGGACACTCCCGCGCGAGTCACCGCCCCGCGCATGCTCGAGCGAGCCGTTACTAGGGCGAGCGTCCCGATCGAGTGACCGTTCCGCGCATGCTCGAGCGGGGCGTGCGTGCGGGGCGTCCTGCGCGAGTCATTCCCCGCGCATGCTCGACCAACTTGAGGGGGAACCCACCCCTCCACGTCCGCACGCCGGGGCCACAAGGGCCCAGAGGGTGGGCCCGGTGCCTCCAGGACACCTCCCCCCTCAAGAAGGGAGAACATGCCAAAACCTAGGTGACGGCACTGGACATCCAAATGTCGAAAAAAGCGTGACTTTTTTCGGTGGGCCACATGGCACCCGAGGGTGGGCCCAGTGCCTCCAGAGACACCTCCCCCCCTCAAGAAGGGAGAACATGCCAAAACTTGGGTGACGGCAGTGGACATCGAAATGTCGAAAAAAGCGTGACTTTTGTCGCGGGCGCGCCGAGCGTCCCGTGCGCTCGGCACCGCTACGCCGTCCCGCGCCATGCCCGCGCGGTCCTCAGCATGCTATAATCGATTCCGCGAGCACGGGCGATGAGCGTCGTGCGCACGCAGCATCGCCATCTCGTTCGTTGGCCCGCTCCGCCCGGGCATTGGTGGGAGGGGGAACCCGCCCCTCCCCGGACGCCATACCGCGCGCGCGCGTCGTCCGTCGGCCGTCGGCAAAGGCTAAGGCTAAGGCGCGCGCGGCGCGCGTGGGGGTGCTTCCGCACCCCCTCGCTCTTGCGCATCACCCGCTCCACCATGCCGCGGCGTGCCTGATTCCCACGGTTTCTCGATGCGCCACCCCCGATCACCGTATCGCCGCGCCCCGCGCATGGCGAGCATGGCGCGTCGCGGACACTCCCGCGCGAGTCACCGCCCCGCGCATGCTCGAGCGAGCCGTTACTAGGGCGAGCGTCCCGATCGAGTGACCGTTCCGCGCATGCTCGAGCGGGGCGTGCGTGCGGGCGTCCTGCGCGAGTCATTCCCCGCATGCTCGACCAACTTGAGGGGGAACCCACCCCACGTCCGCACGCCGCCGGCCGGGGCCACAAGGGCCCCAGAGGGTGGGCCCGGTGCCTCCAGGACACCCCCCTCAAGAAGGGAGAACATGCCAAAACCTAGGTGACGGCACTGGACATCCAAATGTCGAAAAAAGCGTGACTTTTTTCGGTGGGCCACATGGCACCCTGAGGGTGGGCCCGTGCCTCCAGAGACACCTCCCCCCTCAAGAAGGGAGAACATGCCAAAACTTGGGTGACGGCAGTGGACATCGAAATGTCGAAAAAGCGTGACTTTTGTCGCGGGCGCGCCGAGCGTCCCGTGCGCTCGGCCGCTACGCCGTCCCGCGCGCCATGCCCGCGCGGTCCTCAGCATGCTATAATCGATTCCGCGAGCACGGGCGATGAGCGTCGTGCGCACGCAGCATCGCCATCTCGTTCGTTGGCCCGCTCCGCCCGGGCATTGGTGGGAGGGGGAACCCGCCCCTCCCCGGACGCCATACCGCGCGCGCGCGTCGTCCGTCGGCCGTCGGCAAAGGCTAAGGCTAAGGCGCGCGCGCGCGCGTGGGGGTGCTTCCGCACCCCCTCGCTCTTGCGCATCACCGCTCCACCATGCCGCGGCGTGCCTGATTCCCACGGTTTCTCGATGCGCCACCCCCGATCACCGTATCGCCGCGCCCGCGCATGGCGAGCATGGCGCGTCGCGGACACTCCCGCGCGAGTCACCGCCCCGCGCATGCTCGAGCGAGCCGTTACTAGGGCGAGCGTCCCGATCGAGTGACCGTTCCGCGCATGCTCGAGCGGGGCGTGCGTGCGGGCGTCCTGCGCGAGTCATTCCCCGCGCATGCTCGACCAACTTGAGGGGGAACCCACCCCTCCACGTCCGCACGCCGGGGCCACAAGGGCCCCAGAGGGTGGGCCCGGTGCCTCCAGGACACCTCCCCCCTCAAGAAGGGAGAACATGCCAAAACCTAGGTGACGGCACTGGACATCCAAATGTCGAAAAAAGCGTGACTTTTTTCGGTGGGCCACATGGCACCCTGAGGGTGGGCCCAGTGCCTCCAGAGACACCTCCCCCTCAAGAAGGGAGAACATGCCAAAACTTGGGTGACGGCAGTGGACATCGAAATGTCGAAAAAAGCGTGACTTTTGTCGCGGGCGCGCCGAGCGTCCCGTGCGCTCGGCACCGCTACGCCGTCCCGCGCGCCCGCGCGGTCCTCAGCATGCTATAATCGATTCCGCGAGCACGGGCGATGAGCGTCGTGCGCACGCAGCATCGCCATCTCGTTCGTTGGCCCGCTCCGCCCGGGCATTGGTGGGAGGGGGAACCCGCCCTCCCCGGACGCCATACCGCGCGCGCGCGTCGTCCGTCGGCCGTCGGCAAAGGCTAAGGCTAAGGCGCGCGCGCGCGCGTGGGGGTGCTTCCGCACCCCCTCGCTCTTGCGCATCACCGCTCCCACCATGCCGCGGCGTGCCTGATTCCCACGGTTTCTCGATGCGCCACCCCCGATCACCGTATCGCCGCGCCCGCGCATGGCGAGCATGGCGCGTCGCGGACACTCCCGCGCGAGTCACCGCCCCGCGCATGCTCGAGCGAGCCGTTACTAGGGCGAGCGTCCCGATCGAGTGACCGTTCCGCGCATGCTCGAGCGGGGCGTGCGTGCGGGCGTCCTGCGCGAGTCATTCCCCGCGCATGCTCGACCAACTTGAGGGGGAACCCACCCTCCACGTCCGCACGCCGGGGCCACAAGGGCCCAGAGGGTGGGCCCGGTGCCTCCAGGACACCTCCCCCTCAAGAAGGGAGAACATGCCAAAACCTAGGTGACGGCACTGGACATCCAAATGTCGAAAAAAGCGTGACTTTTTTCGGTGGGCCACATGGCACCCTGAGGGTGGGCCCAGTGCCTCCAGAGACACCTCCCCCTCAAGAAGGGAGAACATGCCAAAACTTGGGTGACGGCAGTGGACATCGAAATGTCGAAAAAAGCGTGACTTTTGTCGCGGGCGCGCCGAGCGTCCCGTGCGCTCGGCACCGCTACGCCGTCCCGCGCGCCATGCCCGCGCGGTCCTCAGCATGCTATAATCGATTCCGCGAGCACGGGCGATGAGCGTCGTGCGCACGCAGCATCGCCATCTCGTTCGTTGGCCCGCTCCGCCCGGGCATTGGTGGGAGGGGGAACCCGCCCCTCCCCGGACGCCATACCGCGCGCGCGCGTCGTCCGTCGGCCGTCGGCAAAGGCTAAGGCTAAGGCGCGCGCGCGCGCGTGGGGGTGCTTCCGCACCCCCTCGCTCTTGCGCATCACCCGCTCCACCATGCCGCGGCGTGCCTGATTCCCACGGTTTCTCGATGCGCCACCCCGATCACCGTATCGCCGCGCCCCGCGCATGGCGAGCATGGCGCGTCGCGGACACTCCCGCGCGAGTCACCGCCCCGCGCATGCTCGAGCGAGCCGTTACTAGGGCGAGCGTCCGATCGAGTGACCGTTCCGCGCATGCTCGAGCGGGGCGTGCGTGCGGGCGTCCTGCGCGAGTCATTCCCCGCGCATGCTCGACCAACTTGAGGGGGAACCCACCCTCCACGTCCGCACGCCGGGGCCACAAGGGCCCCAGAGGGTGGGCCCGGTGCCTCCAGGACACCTCCCCCTCAAGAAGGGAGAACATGCCAAAACCTAGGTGACGGCACTGGACATCCAAATGTCGAAAAAAGCGTGACTTTTTTCGGTGGGCCACATGGCACCCTGAGGGTGGGCCAGTGCCTCCAGAGACACCTCCCCCTCAAGAAGGGAGAACATGCCAAAACTTGGGTGACGGCAGTGGACATCGAAATGTCGAAAAAAGCGTGACTTTTGTCGCGGCGGCGCCGAGCGTCCCGTGCGCTCGGCACCGCTACGCCGTCCCGCGCGCCATGCCCGCGCGGTCCTCAGCATGCTATAATCGATTCCGCGAGCACGGGCGATGAGCGTCGTGCGCACGCAGCATCGCCATCTCGTTCGTTGGCCCGCTCCGCCCGGGCATTGGTGGGAGGGGAACCCGCCCTCCCCGGACGCCATACCGCGCGCGCGCGTCGTCCGTCGGCCGTCGGCAAAGGCTAAGGCTAAGGCGCGCGCGCGCGCGCGTGGGGGTGCTTCCGCACCCCCTCGCTCTTGCGCATCACCCGCTCCACCATGCCGCGGCGTGCCTGATTCCCACGGTTTCTCGATGCGCCACCCCCGATCACCGTATCGCCGCGCCCCGCGCATGGCGAGCATGGCGCGTCGCGGACACTCCCGCGCGAGTCACCGCCCCGCGCATGCTCGAGCGAGCCGTTACTAGGGCGAGCGTCCCGATCGAGTGACCGTTCCGCGCATGCTCGAGCGGGGCGTGCGTGCGGGCGTCCTGCGCGAGTCATTCCCGCGCATGCTCGACCAACTTGAGGGGGAACCCACCCCTCCACGTCCGCACGCCGGGGCCACAAGGGCCCCAGAGGGTGGGCCCGGTGCCTCCAGGACACCTCCCCCCTCAAGAAGGGAGAACATGCCAAAACCTAGGTGACGGCACTGGACATCCAAATGTCGAAAAAAGCGTGACTTTTTTCGGTGGGCCACATGGCACCCTGAGGGTGGGCCCAGTGCCTCCAGAGACACCTCCCCCCTCAAGAAGGGAGAACATGCCAAAATGGGGTGACGGCAGCACATCGAAATGTCGAAAAAAGCGTGACTTTTTCCCTTGCGCGCGTTCGCCATGCCCGCGCGGGTCGCTGTCCCGCGCGAATGCTCGAGCACGGCGTGCGTCCGCGCGACCGCGCATGTTCGATCATATGAGCATGAGACATATTGAGGCGCATGCTCGAGCATGACAATTATGGCGAGTCTGGCGTGCGTCTATGCTTTGCACCGCTACGATGCCAGCATGCTATAATCGATTCCGCGAGCACGGGCGATGAGCGTCGTGCGCACGCAGCATCGCCATCTCGTTCGTTGGCCCGCTCCGCCCGGGCATTGGTGGGAGGGGGAACCCGCCCCTCCCCGGACGCCATACCGCGCGCGCGCGTCGTCCGTCGGCCGTCGGCAAAGGCTAAGGCTAAGGCGCGCGCGCGCGCGTGGGGGTGCTTCCGCACCCCTCGCTCTTGCGCATCACCCGCTCCACCATGCCGCGGCGTGCCTGATTCCCACGGTTTCTCGATGCGCCACCCCGATCACCGTATCGCCGCGCCCCGCGCATGGCGAGCATGGCGCGTCGCGACACTCCCGCGCGAGTCACCGCCCCGCGCATGCTCGAGCGAGCCGTTACTAGGGCGAGCGTCCCGATCGAGTGACCGTTCCGCGCATGCTCGAGCGGGGCGTGCGTGCGGGCGTCCTGCGCGAGTCATTCCCCGCGCATGCTCGACCAACTTGAGGGGGAACCACCTCCACGTCCACACGCCGGGGCCACAAGGGCCCCAGAGGGTGGGCCCGGTGCCTCCAGGACACCTCCCCCCTCAAGAAGGGAGAACATGCCAAAACCTAGGTGACGGCACTGGACATCCAAATGTCGAAAAAAGCGTGACTTTTTTCGGTGGGCCACATGGCACCCTGAGGGTGGGCCCAGTGCCTCCAGAGACACCTCCCCCCTCAAGAAGGGAGAACATGCCAAAACTTGGGTGACGGCAGTGGACATCGAAATGTCGAAAAAAGCGTGACTTTTGTCGCGGGCGCGCCGAGCGTCCCGTGCGCTCGGCACCGCTACGCCGTCCCGCGCGCCATGCCCGCGCGGTCCTCAGCATGCTATAATCGATTCCGCGAGCACGGGCGATGAGCGTCGTGCGCACGCAGCATCGCCATCTCGTTCGTTGGCCCGCTCCGCCGGGCATTGGTGGGAGGGGGAACCCGCCCCTCCC
The DNA here is from genome assembly GCA_002189035.1 of Utricularia gibba. Lineage (NCBI taxonomy): Eukaryota > Viridiplantae > Streptophyta > Magnoliopsida > Lamiales > Lentibulariaceae > Utricularia > Utricularia gibba. The sequence goes on along the minus strand of NEEC01000383.1, from coordinate 6,467 downwards.
CGGACGCCATACGCGCGCGGCGCGTCGTCCGTCGGCCGTCGGCAAAGGCTAAGGCTAAGGCGCGCGCGCGCGCGTGGGGGTGCTTCCGCACCCCCTCGCTCTTGCGCATCACCCGCTCCACCATGCCGCGGCGTGCCTGATTCCCACGGTTTCTCGATGCGCCACCCCGATCACCGTATCGCCGCGCCCCGCGCATGGCGAGCATGGCGCGTCGCGGACACTCCCGCGCGAGTCACCGCCCCGCGCATGCTCGAGCGAGCCGTTACTAGGGCGAGCGTCCCGATCGAGTGACCGTTCCGCGCATGCTCGAGCGGGGCGTGCGTGCGGGCGTCCTGCGCGAGTCATTCCCCGCGCATGCTCGACCAACTTGAGGGGGAACCCACCCCTCCACGTCCGCACGCCGGGGCCACAAGGGCCCCAGAGGGTGGGCCCGGTGCCTCCAGGACACCTCCCCCCTCAAGAAGGGAGAACATGCCAAAACCTAGGTGACGGCACTGGACATCCAAATGTCGAAAAAAGCGTGACTTTTTTCGGTGGGCCACATGGCACCCTGAGGGTGGGCCCAGTGCCTCCAGAGACACCTCCCCCCTCAAGAAGGGAGAACATGCCAAAACTTGGGTGACGGCAGTGGACATCGAAATGTCGAAAAAAGCGTGACTTTTGTCGCGGGCGCGCCGAGCGTCCCGTGCGCTCGGCACCGCTACGCCGTCCCGCGCGCCATGCCCGCGGGTCCTCAGCATGCTATAATCGATTCCGCGAGCACGGGCGATGAGCGTCGTGCGCACGCAGCATCGCCATCTCGTTCGTTGGCCCGCTCCGCCCGGGCATTGGTGGGAGGGGGAACCCGCCCTCCCCGGACGCCATACCGCGCGCGCGCGTCGTCCGTCGGCCGTCGGCAAAGGCTAAGGCTAAGGCGCGCGCGCGCGCGTGGGGGTGCTTCCGCACCCCCTCGCTCTTGCGCATCACCCGCTCCCACCATGCCGCGGCGTGCTGATTCCCACGGTTTCTCGATGCGCCACCCCCGATCACCGTATCGCCGCGCCCGCGCATGGCGAGCATGGCGCGTCGCGGACACTCCCGCGCGAGTCACCGCCCGCGCATGCTCGAGCGAGCCGTTACTAGGGCGAGCGTCCCGATCGAGTGACCGTTCCGCGCATGCTCGAGCGGGGCGTGCGTGCGGGCGTCCTGCGCGAGTCATTCCCCGCGCATGCTCGACCAACTTGAGGGGGAACCCACCCTCCACGTCCGCACGCCGGGGCCACAAGGGCCCCAGAGGGTGGGCCCGGTGCCTCCAGGACACCTCCCCCTCAAGAAGGGAGAACATGCCAAAACCTAGGTGACGGCACTGGACATCCAAATGTCGAAAAAAGCGTGACTTTTTTCGGTGGGCCACATGGCACCCTGAGGGTGGGCCCAGTGCCTCCAGAGACACCTCCCCCTCAAGAAGGGAGATCATGCCAAAATGGAGGTGGCGGCACTGCACATCCAAATGTCGAAAAAAGCGTGACTTTTGCACGAGCGCGCCGAGCGTCCCTTGCGACCGCAGCGCCATCATGCCCGCGCGGGTCATCCGCGCAAGCGCGCGCATCGAGGCGTCCCGCGCGAGTCAATGCTCGAGCACGGCGTAGGCCATCCCCGCGCATGTTCGATCATGGCGTGCGGGGGGGCGTCCTGCCCGCCAAGCAAGATTCCCATGTCCGAGCAGTCATTCCCCGCGCATGCTCGAGCATGGCGAGAGACATTCCCCGCGCATGCTCGAGCAAGGCGTGCGGGCGGGCGTCCATGGCGAGTCACCGCCCACGCATGGCGTGCGGACGCCCGTCCGCGCGAGACATTCCCCGCGCATGCTCGAGCAAGGCGTGCGGGCACGCACCGCTACGCCGTCCCGCGCGCCATGCCCGCGCGGTCCTCAGCATGCTATAATCGATTCCGCGAGCACGGGCGATGAGCGTCGTGCGCACGCAGCATCGCATCTCGTTCGTTGGCCCGCTCCGCCCGGGCATTGGTGGGAGGGGGAACCCGCCCCTCCCCGGACGCCATACCGCGCGCGCGCGTCGTCCGTCGGCCGTCGGCAAAGGCTAAGGCTAAGGCGCGCGCGCGCGCGTGGGGGTGCTTCCGCACCCCCTCGCTCTTGCGCATCACCCGCTCCACCATGCCGCGGCGTGCTGATTCCCACGGTTTCTCGATGCGCCACCCCCGATCACCGTATCGCCGCGCCCCGCGCATGGCGAGCATGGCGCGTCGCGGACACTCCCGCGCGAGTCACCGCCCCGCGCATGCTCGAGCGAGCCGTTACTAGGGCGAGCGTCCCGATCGAGTGACCGTTCGCGCATGCTCGAGCGGGGCGTGCGTGCGGGCGTCCTGCGCGAGTCATTCCCCGCGCATGCTCGACCAACTTGAGGGGGAACCCACCCCTCCACGTCCGCACGCCGGGGCCACAAGGGCCCCAGAGGGTGGGCCCGGTGCCTCCAGGACACCTCCCCCCTCAAGAAGGGAGAACATGCCAAAACCTAGGTGACGGCACTGGACATCCAAATGTCGAAAAAAGCGTGACTTTTTTCGGTGGGCCACATGGCACCCTGAGGGTGGGCCCAGTGCCTCCAGAGACACCTCCCCCCTCAAGAAGGGAGAACATGCCAAAACTTGGGTGACGGCAGTGGACATCGAAATGTCGAAAAAAGCGTGACTTTTGTCGCGGGCGCGCCGAGCGTCCCGTGCGCTCGGCACCGCTACGCCGTCCCGCGCGCATGCCCGCGCGGTCCTCAGCATGCTATAATCGATTCCGCGAGCACGGGCGATGAGCGTCGTGCGCACGCAGCATCGCCATCTCGTTCGTTGGCCCGCTCCGCCCGGGCATTGGTGGGAGGGGGAACCCGCCCTCCCCGGACGCCATACCGCGCGCGCGCGTCGTCCGTCGGCCGTCGGCAAAGGCTAAGGCTAAGGCGCGCGCGCGCGCGTGGGGGTGCTTCCGCACCCCTCGCTCTTGCGCATCACCCGCTCCACCATGCCGCGGCGTGCCTGATTCCCACGGTTTCTCGATGCGCCACCCCGATCACCGTATCGCCGCGCCCCGCGCATGGCGAGCATGGCGCGTCGCGGACACTCCCGCGCGAGTCACCGCCCCGCGCATGCTCGAGCGAGCCGTTACTAGGGCGAGCGTCCCGATCGAGTGACCGTTCCGCGCATGCTCGAGCGGGGCGTGCGTGCGGGCGTCCTGCGCGAGTCATTCCCCGCGCATGCTCGACCAACTTGAGGGGAACCCACCCCTCCACGTCCGCACGCCGGGGCCACAAGGGCCCCAGAGGGTGGGCCCGGTGCCTCCAGGACACCTCCCCCTCAAGAAGGGAGAACATGCCAAAACCTAGGTGACGGCACTGGACATCCAAATGTCGAAAAAAGCGTGACTTTTTTCGGTGGGCCACATGGCACCCTGAGGGTGGGCCCAGTGCCTCCAGAGACACCTCCCCCTCAAGAAGGAGATCATGCCAAAATGGAGTGGCGGCACTGCACATCCAAATGTCGAAAAAAGCGTGACTTTTCGCACGAGCGCGCCGAGCGTCCCTTGCGCGCGGTACCGCAGCGCCATCTCGCTCGCCATGCCCGCGCGGGTCATCCCGCGCAAGCGCGCGCATGGCGAGCGGCCAGGCGTCCCGCGCGAGTCATTCCCGCGCATGCTCGAGCACGGCGTGCGGGCGGGCGTCCCGCGCGAGGCCATCCCGCGCATGTTCGATCATGGCGTGCGGGGGGGCGTCCCGCGCGAGGCCATGCGCCCATGTCCGAGCATGGCGCGCGGGCGGGCGTCCCGCGCGAGACATTCCCGCCCATGTCCGAGCATGGCGTGCGGGCGGGCGTCCCGTGGGAGTCATTCCCCGCGCATGCTCGAGCATGGCGCGCGGGCGGCCGTCCCGCGAGACATTCCCGCGCATGCTCGAGCAAGGCGTGCGGGCGGGCGTCCATGGCGAGTCACCGCCCCACGCATGGCGTGCGGACGCCCGTCCGCGCGAGACATTCCCCGCGCATGCTCGAGCAAGGCGTGCGGGCACTGCACCGCTACGCCGTCCCGCGCGCCATGCCCGCGCGGTCCTCAGCATGCTATAATCGATTCCGCGAGCACGGGCGATGAGCGTCGTGCGCACGCAGCATCGCCATCTCGTTCGTTGGCCCGCTCCGCCCGGGCATTGGTGGGAGGGGGAACCCGCCCCTCCCCGGACGCCATACCGCGCGCGGCGTCGTCCGTCGGCCGTCGGCAAAGGCTAAGGCTAAGGCGCGCGCGCGCGCGTGGGGGTGCTTCCGCACCCCCTCGCTCTTGCGCATCACCCGCTCCACCATGCCGCGGCGTGCCTGATTCCCACGGTTTCTCGATGCGCCACCCCGATCACCGTATCGCCGCGCCCCGCGCATGGCGAGCATGGCGCGTCGCGGACACTCCCGCGCGAGTCACCGCCCGCGCATGCTCGAGCGAGCCGTTACTAGGGCGAGCGTCCCGATCGAGTGACCGTTCCGCGCATGCTCGAGCGGGGCGTGCGTGCGGGCGTCCTGCGCGAGTCATTCCCCGCGCATGCTCGACCAACTTGAGGGGGAACCCACCCCTCCACGTCCGCACGCCGGGGCCACAAGGGCCCCAGAGGGTGGGCCCGGTGCCTCCAGGACACCTCCCCCCTCAAGAAGGGAGAACATGCCAAAACCTAGGTGACGGCACTGGACATCCAAATGTCGAAAAAAGCGTGACTTTTTTCGGTGGGCCACATGGCACCCTGAGGGTGGGCCCAGTGCCTCCAGAGACACCTCCCCCTCAAGAAGGGAGAACATGCCAAAACTTGGGTGACGGCAGTGGACATCGAAATGTCGAAAAAAGCGTGACTTTTGTCGCGGGCGCGCCGAGCGTCCCGTGCGCTCGGCACCGCTACGCCGTCCCGCGCGCCATGCCCGCGCGGTCCTCAGCATGCTATAATCGATTCCGCGAGCACGGGCGATGAGCGTCGTGCGCACGCAGCATCGCCATCTCGTTCGTTGGCCCGCTCCGCCCGGGCATTGGTGGGAGGGGGAACCCGCCCTCCCCGGACGCCATACCGCGCGCGCGCGTCGTCCGTCGGCCGTCGGCAAAGGCTAAGGCTAAGGCGCGCGCGCGCGTGGGGGTGCTTCCGCACCCCCTCGCTCTTGCGCATCACCCGCTCCACCATGCCGCGGCGTGCCTGATTCCCACGGTTTCTCGATGCGCCACCCCCGATCACCGTATCGCCGCGCCCCGCGCATGGCGAGCATGGCGCGTCGCGGACACTCCCGCGCGAGTCACCGCCCCGCGCATGCTCGAGCGAGCCGTTACTAGGGCGAGCGTCCCGATCGAGTGACCGTTCCGCGCATGCTCGAGCGGGGCGTGCGTGCGGGCGTCCTGCGCGAGTCATTCCCCGCGCATGCTCGACCAACTTGAGGGGGAACCCACCCCTCCACGTCCGCACGCCGGGGCCACAAGGGCCCCAGAGGGTGGGCCCGGTGCCTCCAGGACACCTCCCCCCTCAAGAAGGGAGAACATGCCAAAACCTAGGTGACGGCACTGGACATCCAAATGTCGAAAAAAGCGTGACTTTTTTCGGTGGGCCACATGGCACCCTGAGGGTGGGCCCAGTGCCTCCAGAGACACCTCCCCCCTCAAGAAGGGAGATCATGCCAAAATGGAGGTGGCGGCACTGCACATCCAAATGTCGAAAAAAGCGTGACTTTTCGCACGAGCGCGCGAGCGTCCCTTGCGCGCGGTACCGCCAGCCCATCTCGCTCGCCATGCCCGCGGGTCATCCCGCGCAAGCGCGCGCATGGCGAGCGGCCAGGCGTCCCGCGCGAGTCATTCCCGCGCATGCTCGAGCACGGCGTGCGGGCGGGCGTCCCGCGCGAGGCCATCCCCGCGCATGTTCGATCATGGCGTGCGGGGGGGCGTCCGCGCGAGGCCATGCCGCCCATGTCCGAGCATGGCGCGCGGGCGGGCGTCCCGCGCGAGACATTCCCCGCCCATGTCCGAGCATGGCGTGGGGCGGGCGTCCCGTGGGAGTCATTCCCCGCGCATGCTCGAGCATGGCGCGCGGCGGCCGTCCCGCGCGAGACATTCCCCGCGCATGCTCGAGCAAGGCGTGCGGCGGGCGTCCATGGCGAGTCACCGCCCACGCATGGCGTGCGGACGCCCGTCCCGCGCGAGACATCGAACGTGCTTGCTCGAGCATCTTGAGGGGGAACCCACCCCTACTCGCCCCGATGGAGGTGCTGCCTCCACGCCATGCCCACGGAGCCGGCGCCGCACGCCTGGGGCACACCGCCCCCGAGGGTGGGCGGGTGCCTCTCGAGACACCTCCCCCCTCAAGAAGGGAGAACATGCCAAAACCCAGGTGGCGGCACTGGACATCCAAATGTTGAAAAAAGCGTGGCTTTTTTCGGTGGGCCACAAGGCGCCCCGAGGGTGGGCCCAGTGCCTCCAGAGAGAC